>JAWQEG010000634.1:692500-700000 GCA_033782935.1 Petrolisthes cinctipes | reverse complement strand
AATGATAGTAATAATGGTAATGGTGATGATGATGATAGTAGTAATAATGATAATAATAATAATGATAGTAATAGTATTAATAATAATAATAATAATAATAATAATGATAATATAATAATAGTAATAATAATTATTATTATTGTTATTAATGTTATTGTTGTTGTCATTATTATTGTTTTTATTGTAATCATTATTAATATTATCATTATCATCATTATTATTATTATTATCATTATTAATATTATTACCATTAATACCATTATTATTATTATTATTATTATTATTATTATTATTATTATCATTACCATTATCATTATTATTATCATCATCATTATTTATATTATTATTATTATCATCATCATCATTTATATTATTATTATTATTATTATTATTATTATTATTATTATTATTATTATTATTATTATACTAACCTTGCTGTTCTTTGATTTATAACGACCATCAGTAATCCTTGATGGCTGTGTGTTGGTGTTTGCAGTCCTTCACTTGCTTTGTCTCTCTCTCCACCTGTTGAGAGAGAGAGAGAGAGAGAGAGAGAGAGAGAGAGAGAGAGAGAGAGAGAGAGAGAGAGAGAGGAAAGCCAAGAAAAGAGGTAAAAGGAGAGAGAGAGAGAGAGAGAGAGAGAGAGAGAGAGAGAGAGACTGTTTATTATTATTATTATTACAAGGAGTTACAAGGAGTTACAAGGAAAAGAAGTACCCTAGGGGACCTTACGATCCATACAAAGAGGGTACCTGTGGGTTTAGTTGCGCAAGTAGGCGACCGTCCTCGAATGAGTCATGTGAAACTATCAAGGAACATTCGCACAACGGCTTAAACACCTAGACGGTGATTTAAGACTTTGTCTAATCTGGACTTGAACTGATCCACAGAGTTGCTGTTGACTACATCAGCAGGAAGCGCGTTCCAAGTACCGCAGATGTTGTATGTAAAGAATTTACACACAGATCACGGTTGTATCGCTTCAGTTCAAGTTTGTAGCCATGATTCCTGGTTGTGCCCTCACTGAGTTGGAAAATGTCCCTGTAGTCTACACTGTCAAAGCCTCGTAGTATTTTAAACACTTCGATAAGCTGACCACATAGTCTCCGGGTTTCCAAAGAGAACAGGTCGAGTTCTACCAACCAATCTTTATAGCTCTTGTGTCTAAGAGAGGGTATAAGTTTGGTTGCCCTGGCTTGCACTCGTTCCAATCTCGCGATATCCTTTCGGTAAGAAGGACTCCAAAACTGGACTGCATACTCCAGGTGCGGTCGGACAAGGGAATTGTACAGACAAAGTACTATCTCCTGGTTCCGGTATCCAAACTGTCGCTTTATGTACCCTAACATCCTTTGGGCTTTCTTCTCAGCCTCAATACACTGTTTTGAGAACCCAAGTCTTTCTCAGTATCAGTGCTTTCTCGTAAGCACTGATACTGAGAAACCCTTAAGGTTATACTCTGTTCGGGGGTTTCTGTGGCCTATATGCATAACTTTGCATTTGTTCACGTTAAATGGCATTTGCCACGTGTCAGACCAATCCCCGATCTTCCTAAGATCTTCTTGTAAGCGGGTAGTATTTCCTTCTTTCGCGACATTCATACCAAGCTTAGTATCATCGGCGAATTTGGAAATCTTGGCAACCATGTCACCATCCACATCATTAACATAGATGATAAACAGTAGTGGTTCCAGAACAGAACCTTGGGGAACACCGCTAGTAACGGGCACCCACTCTGAAGCCTGTCCATTCACTACCACTCGCTGCCGTCTGTCACTTAGCCAGTTCTCTATCCAATTTGCCACATTTCCGTCTATGCCCAGTGCACGCACTTTCCGAAGGAGGCGGCGGTGGGGTACCTTATCAAAGGCTTTCTGAAAGTCTAAGTAGACAACATCGACCGCTTTATCCCGATCATGCTCACTGAAAACAAAATGGAAGAATTCCACCAGATTTGTGAGGCATGACCGGTGCTGCCGGAACCCATGCTGGGAACCCCTCAGTAGCAAATTTGATTCTAAGTGTGCTGTTATTTTGTCCACCATGATGCTCTCTATGAGTTTACAGACTATCGAGGTTAAACTGATGGGTCTGTAGTTTGACGGTTGGCTAGCATCTCCCTTCTTGAAGATAGGAGTCACCTCTGCCTCACACCAGTCTCTAGGAACGCATCCAGTCTGGATTACCCTGTTGAAGACCATGCACAGGTGCCGTGATACTTCACCATGCACTTCTTTCAACACTCTAGGTAAGAACCCATCCGGACCGGGGGACTTGTTTGCTTTTAATTCGATTATTTTTCTCTCGATTTCTTCTTGGGTTAAGACCATTGACTCCAACTTCTCACTGAAGGAGTCCAAAGGTTCGGGAATGGGACCACTCTCCTCAGAGAACACTGAAGAGAAGTACTCATTTAAGAGGTTAGCATTTTCTGCATCAGAGTGCATCAATGCTCCATCCTCATTCACCAAGGGACCGATCCTGCGTCGGATTGGTTTACGGCCATTCACATAACTGAAAAACTCCTTGGGGTTCTCTTTGCAGAGTCTAGCCACACTGACCTCCTCAGCACGCTTAGCAGGCCTTATTTTGGACTTTACGTTTCGATTCAGTCTTCTATGACCGTCAAAGTCCCCAGATGCCTTCGCTCGACAATACGCAGTTCTCCTCTCCCTTAGTAGGTTACGGATTTCCCGATTAACCACTTCGGTTGAATGAACTTCTGACCTGTTCCCTTCAGAGGAATAAAGCGCGACTGAAGTTCCATGAAGGAAGACAAGAATGACCTCCACAGATCATCAGCACTCTCTCCCTCCTCTAGTTCCATTTCAGCAATGCCTTCACGAAGACCTGCAAAGTTCGCTCTCCCCATGTCTAATTTTCTATGCACCGGGGTCACGGTCTCCATATTAGGGACCTTAACTGAAAATCTTATAAGCTTGTGGTCGCTTCCGCCTATTTCTTCGTTTACAGAGAGGTCTTGAATGATGTCATCCTCGGAGGTGAGGACCAAGTCGAGTATGTTAGCACCTCTTGTTGGCTTGCTTACCCATTGAGTGAGGAATTCATCATTTACAAACTCCAAGAGTGGTGTGTTCTCGGCAGAGGGCTCTCTGGTTTCCCAGTCAATATGTGTGTTGAAGTCCCCCACAAGGATGCACACCCTGCCGTCCACTAGTTCACCCAGCAACTGGTATAGGTCCCTGTCCATCTCATTGAGTTGTCCAGGGGGTCTATAAAGCAGCATGGTTCTGTATTTTGCAGTGCCTATTTCTAGGTCAACTCCAAGGAGCTCGTGGTTCGATGTGATGTTGCAGGTCATCGATTTGATAGAGTTCTTTACATACAACAGCACACCACCACCCCCTCTGTCCTCTCTATCTTTGTGGAAGAGTTGGTAGCCTGGAATCACGAATCCCCCTTCAAGATCTCTGTCTGAGGTTCTCAACCATGACTCCGTTATGGCCACCATCTCTGGTTCCTCTGTCGCAACGAGGGCCGCAGTTCCAAAAACTTGTTTCGGATGGACCTGGCGTTGAACAATAGAACCTTCAGGGAACCCCCAACTGCAGGGCTCCCTATACTCTTCCGTTTCCCGGTTTGGTCATTGTCTTGGTAGTGCTGGGGATATCCTTCTTCAGGATCTCAGCAAATGTCTTCTCTGGGGTCACTCTAGCATAGCGACGAGGGCTCTCCTCCACGCTCGGTCGAGTGCTCCTGAGACATCGTCGGATGTCGTCTTCCATTAATTTGGAAAGCACTTCTTTCCCCTTTGGTGAGAGATGTGTGCCATCCCTCTGGTAGAGGTCCTCTCTACCAAAGAGTGAGGTGTAGGGGTCCACAAAGAACACCCCCTCAGCAGTACACAAATCAGCCAGGCGCTGATTTACTGTAATGTTCTTTGACAGAGCAGTCCCTAAAGGGCCTCTCCTTGGGAGCATGCCAACAACTACCTTTCTGCGGGTTTTTAACCCACAGTCATCTACTGCACCGAGCACATCCAAGAGGACTCCTTCGGTCATGCCTACTCTACCATTTCTTAGGTAGATGTCATTACCACTCACCATGAGTGCGATGACAGCAGATCTGGACGTTTGGATCCTCTCAGCTTCCTTTCAGAGGTCAGCATTGCCACAACCTGGCAAACAATTCACCTTCACAGAAGTGTGAAGGCGATCTGCCATTAGGGGTTGCAGCCCTCGTGCCTGGGAATCACCTACAATGTGTATATCCACAGGCCTCTCCTTGGTAGGAGCACGAGATGCCTTGTGAGGAACCCGAGAGTGTTTTGAATTCCTGCCGGGCTCGTCACTTCCTCCAGGTTGCTTCTTCTTCGTCTTCTTTTCCTTCTTCATTTTCTTTTCCTTCTTATTTGATTCCTCACTTTCCTCTAATCCCTCCTCAACTGTCTTCTTGGGTTTTTCTCCCTTCTCCATATTCCCCTCCTCTTTTCCATCACACTTTTCTGCAGACTCTTTTCCTTCTGCAGTCTCTTTTCCCTCTTCATTGTTGTTGTTCTTCTTCTTCTTGTTCTTCTTCTTGTTCTTCTTCTTCTTGTTCTTTACCGCCGTGGTGGAGCTCTCCGGTGAAGAAGCTCCTTGGACTGCCTTGTCTCTCACATGGCAGTCACACCTCTGTGAGTCCATTCGGAGAACTTCCTCCTTTAGGGAGTTGTTCTCCTTCGTGAGCAGTGAGATGTGCTTCATCAACCTCTCCTCGAGTTTGCAAAAGTCGCAGACACTCGAGGAGTCTAGGTCGCTCGCACTCCTCCCGCTGAAGTCCTCACACCAGCGGTACTCCTTGCATGTAGTACATGTAAATTTTCTTGCTGATGGACCTGTCATCTCGCTCTAATTCAATTTAAGACCAATAATACAAAAGAAAAGGTAATGTGATTTGGTCTCGCATAAGTCTCATCCGCCTACTTCCAGAAGGTTTTCGGTCGTTCGGCCAACAGAAACCCTTATGAGCCAAGCACACCAACCCTAAGGTCTCCCCTGGGCCAGACGGCCCCAATCGTGCCGCAGCTCCCAACTGAGCAGCACAAGAGTCCTAAGTAAATGGGACTCTGATTTTTCGACAGGGGTGCTTGAAGTGTAACCGTCGTCCTACTAATCCCTACTAATCCTCCATCCGCGGCCAAACTTAAAGCAAATAGTAAAACTAAATGTCCACGACTTAATCCGAGATCTTTTACTGGCCTGGCAGCCAGCGAGGCACGAAAGCTCTCTCATCAAAGAGCAGTCGAGCCTTTAGGCACCTAAGAACGGTCACAGGGAGCTGGTCAGGCTTATTAATCTAAGAGAATACCTACGGGGGTCCTGAGGCATCTCCATTACTCGTACCCCACATCCCTGAGATCCCTTCAATCTCAGCCCTTTCGAAACCTGTGAGCGTTAAAAGGCGTTGTTTTAGGAAGTTCCAAAGCCTCCCTTCTCACACGGCATAAGGTAGCTGGTGAGGTCCTTAACAATAAAAACTTATATCGAAAGTGATGAAGATTTTTTTTTTTTTTTTTTGTTAGGACAGTTGAAGAGCAGTTGTGAAACTTAATATTAACATGAAGATTTGACAACTCTTAGTCAGGATCCTAATAACGCTACCTTTCTGGCACGGGTAACCCAACTGGACTAAATGTCCCCCAGCATAGCTAGCAAAATTCAAACAGATCACACAAGCTCTCTCACCGACGGCAAGGTGGTTGTCGAGAGAGACACACACATACAGAAAAAGACACACACACACACACACAGAGACAGAGAGGGAGAGAGAGACTGTTTATTATTATTATTATTAGTAGTAGTAGTAGTAGTAGTACACAGAGAGACACACACATACAGAAAAAGACACACACACACACACACAGAGAGAGAGAGAGAGAGAGAGAGAGAGAGAGAGAGAGTAGTAGTTTGTTAGTTCTTGGATGTCATAGATTTTACCTGTACACACACACACACACACACACACAGAATTGGTGATATACTTCTAACTTACCATTCGTAGTAGTAGTAGTAGTAGTAGTAGTAGTAGTAGTAGTAGTAGTAGTAATGTCAACACTTGCTTCTTCTTTACTAGTTGATCTCGATCTTACTCTTACACTGTCTTCACTACTACCATCATCACTACCTCTGTAATAGTAGTAGTAGTAGTAGTGGTAGTTGGAGTAATAATAGGTGTTGTTGTAGTAGTGGTAGTAGTAGTAGTAGTAGTGGTAGTAGTAGTAGTGGTGGTGATGAAAGTAATAATGGTTATGATAGTATTAGTATTAGTAGTAGTAGTAGTGATGGAAGTAGTAATAGTATTGATAAAGTAGTAGTTGTAGTAGTAGCAGTAGTTGTTGTAGTAGTAGTAGTAGTAGTAGTAGTAGTAGTAATAGTAGTAGTAGTAGTAGTAATATATTTACCATTTACCAATAATATTTACCTCGGATTAATAGTACTAGTAGTAGTAGTGGTAGTAATAGTAGTAGTAGTAGTAGTAGTAGTGGTGGTGATGGAAGTAGTAGTAGTTGTAGTAGTAGTTGTAGTAGTAGTAGTAGCAGCAGTAATAGTAGTTGTAGTAGGAGTAGTAATGGTAATAGTAGTAATAGTAGTAGTAGTAGTATATTTACTATTTACCAATAATATTTACCTCGGATTAATAGTAGTAGTAGTACTAGTAGTAGTAGTGGTAGTAATAGTAGTAGTAGTAGTAGTAGTGGTGGTGGTGATGGAAGTAGTAGTAGTGGTAGTAGTAGTGGTAGTAGTAGTAGTAGCAGCAGTAATAGTAGTTGTAGTAGGAGTAGTAATGGTAATAATAGTAGTAGTAATAGTAGTGGTAGTATATTTACCATTTAACATTAATATTTACCTCAGATTAATACGAGGTGGGTGTTGTTGTTGTTGTTGTTCAATGATCATCAAATCACTTTTAGAAGAATGTAAACACTGCACCGTTGATAATATAAAAACAACAACAATATAAACACAAACACACACTCTTAAAACATGAGTGTGTGTTTGTGTGTGTTTCATCTTTCGTTCACCTTTATAATTAACTTTTTTTTTATTGTCACTTTTCAAATTTTTCATATCTGTAAATAAAATTGATAATGTAATAAAAACAATTATAACACAAACACACACACACACTCCTAAAAGATGTGTGTGTGTGTGTGTGTGTGTGATCTTTGGTTCACTTAAAAGATGTGTGTGTGTGTGTGTGTACCTCTGTGTGTGTGTGTGTGTGTCTGTGTACCTCTGTATGACATGTATGTGTGTGTGTGTGTGTGTGTGTGTTTCTATCTCAGTCTGTGTGTGTGTGTGTGTGTGTGTGTTTTACAATTACAATCAGTTTCCACAAATGGAAACTGATTGTAATTGTAAAACACACACACACACACACACATATACATATACATTGATAAATTTTGAAGCACATACACATGTGGATAACTTTTGAATCACACACACACACATATGGATAAATTTTGAATCATTTGTACACACACACACACACACA